>CATNWA010009574.1:5000-33322 GCA_951230385.1 Staurois parvus
CCCCCCCCCCCCCCCCACCCCCCCCCCCCCCCCCCCCCCCCCCCACCCCCCCCCCCCCCCCCCCCCCCCCCCCCCCCCCCCCCCCCCCCCCCCCCCCCCCACCCCCCCCCCTCCCCCCCCCCCCCCCCCCCCCCCACCCCCCCAACTATTCCCCCCCCCAGATATACCCAAACCCCACCCCCCCCCACCCCCTCCCCCCCATCACCCCATTCCCCCCCCCCCACCGCCCCCCCCCCCCCACCCCCCACCTAAACCCCACCCCCCCCCCCACACCCCCCCCCCCACCCACCCCTCCCCCACCCCCCCCCCCCACTACCCCCCACTACATCCCAGCCCCTAAAACCCCTACTCCTTCCTACCTTCTCCCCCCCCCCCACCCCCCCCCCCCCCTCCACCCACCCCCCCCCCTTCCCCCCCCCCTCCCCCTTCTACCCCCCCACGGGTCCCTCCCCCCCCACCCCCCCACCCACCTTCCCCCCCATACCCCCCACCCCCCCCCTCCCACCCAACCCCCACCCACCCACCCCCAACACCCATTTAACCCCCCCCCCCCCACCCCCATACCATACCCCCACCCCCCCCCCCCCCCCCCCCAAACCACCCCCCCGCTAACCCCACCCCCCCCATGAGCGGATCACACATGCGCATATGCGAACACAAATTCGCTTTTGGTGCCACAACTAGGATTGCACTATTGCAGCCTGTCAGTGCCATTGGTCTATTGCATTCCTGTGTTCCTGATACCAGTTACTGCCTGATCTTCTGTTACTGACCCGGTCTGCCCCTGATTCTGCTCTGATTGCTGCCTGTACCGACCCTTGGCCTGTTCTTGATTACATCTCTGCCTGCTCCTCCTGTCATATACCATCTGCTGTTACTGACTCTGGCTTGACTTCTGACTACGCTCCTGCCTGCCGCTTCATCTGCTTGCAAGTTGCCGACCCGGACCGTCTGACCCTGCATTGTGCCTGTCCTTCAGCTGACTCTCTGCCATCCTGTGTCAGCATCAGTTCCAGGTCATCTGCAGCCTATCCGGTCCTGGCTCCTCCTGCTCTCCTGATGACACATCAGCATCAACCACGAGAGACTTTCAGGCACTCCTTCCACCCCATGCTCTGGGGTTCCCTGTCACCTTACCAGGGGCTCCTGAACCGAGGCTGTAAAGAGAGGCCTTCCCCCGCACTCCAGGCTCCTCCATCAGGTACATTACATCACCATGGAGGTATTTTGTATATCGCTCTCATATCTCCTCTCAAGTGTCCTCTTCTTCAGGGAGAATACATTTTTGTGTGTTTATAGTCGATCCTCATAATTGAGGTCCTCCAGTCCCCTTATTAGTTTTGCTTCCCTTCTCTGGACTCTCTCCAGTTCCAGCACATCCTTCCTGAGGACTGGTGACCAGAACTGGACGTCACACTCCAGATGTGGCCAAACCAGAGTTTTATAAAGTGGTAGAATTATAGTCCTATCTCTGGAGGAGAGATTCCATGTTTAATGCACGCTAATATTCTGCTGGCTTTGCTTGCTGCAGCTTGGCATTGCGTGCCATTGCTGAGCCTGTGATCTACTAAGACCCCCAGATCCTTTTCCATATCAGAATCCCTCAATGGCTCTCCTCCCAGTGAGTAACTTGCTTTCATATTTTTGGACCCCAAAGTGCATTACTTTACATTTCTCAACATTAAACCTCATTTTCCGTGTAGTTGGCCACCCCTTTATTTTATGGAGGTCTTCATGTAAGGTTCCTACATCCTGCTGGGAGGTTATTGCCTGCTTAGCTTTGTATCATCAGAAAACACTGAGATTGAGCTTTTTATACGCTCTAAAAAGTAGGGTCCTGTTACCACCATTTAATTAAATGTGTATTTCCAAGATAAAAAAATCCAAATTTATTGGTTTAAATAGACTTTTTAATATAAAAACCTACTTTTATGAGTTGTGTGTTTAGATTGTAATGTTGGAAATTACAGCAACTTAACCAGTTCCCTACTGCACTATAGCTGAAGGAGGGCTACAGCGCGGTTGTCTGGTTCTGGAACGACGTCCATGGATGTCATTCCAGAACACGCCCCCTGCGTGCCCTCAGCAGCGCGCGCACCCGGCACCGCCAGTGTTCTCTGTGTTATACAGACACAGCTGATCACAGGATATGGTAAACGGCCAATCACAGCGACCTTTTACCACGTGATCAGCTGTGTCCAATGACACAGCAGATCACCGGGTAAATACAGTTGCGGTTATTTGCTGCACTTTCCTCATGCTGTCACAGAGTGAGGAAAGTATTTCCGATAACCGGCAATTGTCAGAGAAGTGATCGGCACTGATCATCAGGGGTGATCAATGCCCTGATGATCAGTGCTCAGCAGTGCCGCCTCACCTGTGCCCAGAATTGTTGCCCACCTGTACCCATCAGTGCCGCCCACCTGTACCCATTCAGTGCCACCCCACCTGTGCCCATCAGTGCTTCCCACTTGTGCCCTGCAGTGCCACCTAGCAGTTCCACCCACCTGTGCCTAGCAGTGCCACACACCTGTGCCTAGCAGTGTCACCCACCTGTGCCATCAGTGCCACCCATCAGTGCCAGCTCATCAGTGCTGCCTATCAATGCCGCCTATCAGTGCCCATCAGTGCTGCCTATCAGTGCCCATCAGTGCTGCCTATCAGTGTGCAGCCTTATCAACGCACATCAGTGAAGGAGAAAAAAATACCTGTTTGCTAAATTTTATAATAGATGCAAAGAAAAACTTTTTTTCTTTTTCACATTTTTTTGCTCTTTTTTTTTGTTTATAGCGCAAAAAACACAAAACACCCAGCAGCAATGAAATACCACCAAAAGAAAGTTGTATTTGTGTGAAAAAAATGATAAAAATGTTATATGGGGGTAGTGTTGCATGACCGCGCAATTGTCACTAATAAGTGCGACAGCGCTGAAAGCTGAAAATTATCCTGGGCAGGAAGGGGGTAGAAGTGCCCGGTAGGCGAGGGGTTAATATTGTACGTCATGTACACTCACATTTCTGCATTCATTGTTGTACATGACATTTAAGTTGACATTTAAGTTGAGGAACCTTAATAACATTGACTCGGGAAGTGAATTTTGCTCCACATTAAGAGCTGTATTGCGAGTCTCCTCCAACATTCACTGAACACAAAACAAGTCTAGGCGTGTCAGGACATCTTACAGGGGACAATCATTTGCTTTAGAAAGAAAGTCTACTATATGGAATGTCTTCCAGCCTATAGCTAGTGGACTAATAGGTAAAAGGCCACATCGGCTAACACCCCCCCCCCTCCCAATCTCTTGCTGGTTCCTCCAGTGTTGCTTTTGCTGCAGGAGATGGTATGAATGATCATATTGGAGTGGAATTTAGGACTTGTTCTGGAATGATTGTTATGTTGTCATACAAACTTTGTATTTCTCCTGGTCTTCAAAGGTGTATGCCGAATGTGGGAGGAGTGTGATTGTGTTAGTATTTCCCGATGTGTATCTACACCTAGAAGATATTTCTCATTAACCACTTGCCCTCCAGAGGATTTACCCCCCTTAATGACCAGATCTCTTTTTGCTATTCGGGTGCTGCACTATTTCAACTGATAATTGCGCGGTCATGCAATGCTGCACCCAAACAAAATTTATGACCTTTTTTTCACACAAATAGCTTTCTTTCAGTGGTATTTCCGCACCTGTGCACTTTTTATTTTTTGCACTATAAACAAAAAAAGACCGAAAAGTTTTGTTAAAAAGAATATTTTTTACTTTTGGCTATACAGAATATATAGTGAACTTAAAGTTAGTTATAAATTTAGGCCAAAATGTATTCTGCTCCATGTTTTTGGTATAAAAAAGCCCAATAAGTGTATATTGATTGCTTTGTGTGACAGTTATAGCGTCTACAAACTATGGTATAGATACTGCAATTTATGCCATTTTTGCTATACAAACTGACAATTGCGTGGTCATGCAATACTGCATCCTTTTTTTCACACAAATAGAGATTTATTTTGGTGGTATTTGATTACCTGTGCGCTTTTTATTTTTGGTACTATAAACAAATACCAAAATTTTGAAAAAAAAAAAATAATTTTCTCATTTCTGTCACAAAAAATATCCAAAAAACTCAAATTTCGTCATAAATTTAGACCAAAATGTATTCATCTACACAAAAATATAAAAGATGTAGTGAGCGCTTCTTGTATAACGGTAAAATAAGCAGCTAATAGCACTAAAAGGAGATCACAACAGCCTCAAGTAAAAGTAGATAAATATAGTGCAGTGCAGTGCTAAAGATAACAAACAGAAAATTCGATCTAGAAAATTCTGATCTAGAAAGTTCGATCTAAAAAGTTCTATCTGAAAATAGTTATCAAAAGTTCATTTAGTCAACGATATAATAAACTGGACACAGCTTATGAGGAATCCGGAACAAATGGCAGAAATGCGCACATCACCGACCGCGCATAGGAAATGCGCATGTGTATATTAAATTCCACAGAATATCGATCTCCCTCGAAGGGGTGTTACCAAGCGATGGTCAGCTGGGCTCACAGAACCTCCTAAGGATCGGGATGGATCGGCCGGATAAAGACTCCAGGTGAAGGCTTCCCTCCTCTGGATGAAGTTGGAAGCTGTGTCTGCTGACCCCTCAATAAGGGGCAAAGAGTGGGAGAGTACCCATAGTGTAGTATGTCAAAAAGAACTTTATTGGTAACAGACTTAGTGCAGGGTATATCAGTAATAATGCTGGCAGATGACCAAACATATAGGATAAAAAAAATGAAATAAAAAGCAAAACCACTGACCCTGAATGAAGTGGCCGCCAGACCTCCTCGTGGTCTAGGCGGCAATAAGGCGTCACAGGCTGTCAGTTCCTCCTGAGGCCTTTCGTGCTAAGGCACATCATCAGAGGGGATACTGACCGCTCTGTGACAGACGCCGAATCTTCAAATAGTGAAAAACGGAGTCGCGCATGCGCACTGACTCGCCGCCATTTTCGGAGAGACCGGGCAACTGCGCATGCGCGCGGCGGCTAAGCACCATTTTGCCGTGGATATTTGGAACTGTCAGCTGAAATGTATTAACATATATCGCACACAGAGCACACAGAACGGTGCATTTGATCCAGAAGCAATGGCTCTCAGTCCCAGGGGAGATGATCAGTATAAAGATCCTGTTTTCGTCCAAATAGGATAGCCACAAGCCACTTCCCAGATAATGTAGCACCAAGATTGGTGACAAATCAGGGGAATAGACTAATATACCCACGGCGTAAAGGTGCTCCGGGTCCTCAAATCTATAGATTAAAATAAATAAAGCAGAAAATACAATAGTATTTACAGTAATATTAAAAAATATATATATTAAAAGAGCGGGGACAATATTCTAATGTGCATTAATTGTCCCTGTCAAAAAATACCAATAAAACGGCATTTTGAGACAAACTTTTCTGCCAAGGAAAATTAAAACGATAGCTGGGATATAATAGTACCCAGCGATCCATAAACAAAATAGACACGCTAAATGCCACTAATTTAGTGGTATAGTCCCGGGGAGATAATTATAAGTTGCAAGTCCCCCTACTAAGTGATTAATCACCAATAGGTGAGATATCGGAAAAAATATATACTAATTTGTCCATGGCATATGAAGGTGCTCAAAAAGCAGCAGTCAATAATATACATAAAAATATGCGCAAATATATGAGTAAGAAGAAGGAAATATATTCCTATATAAAAACACCAATATTAATACGCTAAAAACAGTTCATAAACTAATGAATAGGATAGCATAAAATAATGAATAGAATAGCATAGAATGAATCAGTAGGATAGCCATAAAAATTGTGAACAAAAGGCCCATAGTTGTCAATAGAGATGAGCGAATCGAAGTATCCGAAGTGGAATTCGAGTCGAATATCGGAAAAATTTCGATTCGTGCCGAATCCGAAAAATAGCCTAATTCGGACGCGCGAATCGAAATTTTTCAGAAAATGGCGGCTGACATGTGCGGCGACGGAGTGGGGATGTCTGGGAAGGCGCGCAGACAAGGCGCGCTGACCCATAATGCATTCCTCAACGACATGTGATCGCATCAGCCAATCAGCAGCCAGCCAGCCAGCACTGTGTAATGGTCGAGCTATAAATAGCGGCCATTTTGGAATTCTTCATTTGCCTGCAGTCATTGAACAGAGGCAGACCGCTCTGTATTAGGGACAGGGACAGAGTTAGGGCCACAGAAACGATAATTGGGGACAGAGAAAAGTTACTTAGGGACAGAGAACCATTACTCAGGGGGACACAGACTTGTTAATGAGGGCCACAGAATCGTTATTTAGGGACAAAGAAACGCTAGTTAGGGCCACAGAATTCATACTCAGGGACAGACAGAATTGTTACTCAGTGCCAGAGAATTGTTACTTAGGGCCACAGAAACGTTATTAGGGCCACAGAATTTTTACTCAGGGACAGACAGAATTGTTACTGAGTGCCAGAGAATTGTTACTCAGGGACAGACAGAATTGTTACTGAGTGCCAGAGAATTGTTACTCAGGGACAGACAGAATTGTTACTGAGTGCCAGAGAATTGTTACTCAGGGACAGACAGAATTGTTACTGAGTGCCAGAGAATTGTTACTCAGGGACAGACAGAATTGTTACTGAGTGCCAGAGAATTGTTACTCAGGGACAGACAGAATTGTTACTGAGTGCCAGAATTGTTACTCAGGGACAGACAGAATTGTTACTGAGTGCCAGAGAATTGTTACTCGCAGACAGACACAGAATTGTTACTCGCACAGACACAGAATTGTTACTCGCACAGACACAGAATTGTTACTCGCACAGACACAGAATTGTTACTGAAGGCCACAGAACTGTTACTTAGGGCACAGAATTGTTACTCGCACAGACACAGAATTGTTACTCGCACAGACACAGAACTGTTACTGAGGGCCACAGAACTGTTACTTAGGGCCACAGAATTGTTACTCGCGCACAGACACAGAATTGTTACTCAGGGCCACAGAACTGTTACTTAGGGACAAAGAAACGCTAGTTAGGGCCACAGAATTCATACTCAGGACAGACAGAATTGTTACTCAGGGACAGACAGAATTGTTACTGAGTGCCAGAGAATTTGTTACTCAGGGACAGACAGAATTGTTACTGAGTGCCAGAGAATTGTTACTCAGGGACAGACAGAATTGTTACTGAGTGCCAGAGAATTGTTACTTAGGGCACACAGAAAACAGAATTGTTACTTAGGGGCCACAGAATTGTTACTCGCACAGACACAGAATTGTTTACTCGCACAGACACAGAATTGTTACTGAAGGGCCACAGAACTGTTACTTAGGGCCACAGAATTGTTACTCGCACAGACACAGAATTGTTACTCGCACAGACCACAGAACTGTTACTGAGGGCCACAGAACTGTTACTTAGGGCCACAGAATTGTTACACGCACAGACACAGAATTGTTACTCAGGGCCACAGAACTGTTACTTAGGGACAAAAAACGCTAGTTAGGGCCACAGAATGTTTACTCAGGGACAGACAGAATTGTTCAGGGGACAGACAGAATTGTTACTGAGTGCCAGAGAATTGTTACTCAGGGACAGACAGAATTGTTACTGAGTGCCAGAGAATTGTTACTCAGGGACAGACAGAATTGTTACTAGAGTGCCAGAGAATTGTTACTCAGGGACAGACAGAATTGTTACTGAGTGCCAGAGAATTGTTACTCAGGGACAGACAGAATTGTTACTGAGTGCCAGAGAATTGTTTACTCAGGGACAGACAGAATTGTTACTGAGTGCCAGAGAATTGTTACTCAGGGGACAGACAGAATTGTTACTGAGTGCCAGAGAATTGTTACTCGCACAGACACAGAATTGTTTACTGAGTGCACAGAACAGAATTGTTACTCGCAGGGACACAGAATTGTTACTGAGGCACAGACACAGAATTGTTACTCGCACAGACACAGAAGAATCCACTAGAATTTACTTACTCGCACAGACACAGAATTGTTACTGAAGGCCACAGAACTGTTACTTAGGGCCACAGAATTGTTTACTCGCACAGAACAGAATTGTTACACAGGACACAGAGAATTGTTACTCGCACAGACACAGAACTGTTACTGAGGGCCACAGAACTGTTACTTAGGGCCACAGAAAATTGTTACTCGCACGCACAGACACAGAATTTGTTACTCAGGGCCACAGAACTGTTACTTAGGGACAAAGAAACGCTAGTTAGGGCCACAGAATTCATACTCAGGGACAGACAGAATTGTTACTCAGGGACAGACAGAATTGTTACTGAGTGCCAGAGAATTGTTACTCAGGGACAGACAGAATTGTTACTGAGTGCCAGAGAATTGTTTACTCAGGGACAGACAGAATTGTTACTGAGTGCCAGAGAATTGTTACTCAGGCCACAGACAGAATTGTTACTGAGTGCCAGAGAATTGTTACTTAGGGGCCACAGAAACTTTACTTAGGGCCACAGAATTGTTTACTCGCACAGACACAGAATTGTTACTCGCACAGACACAGAATTGTTACTGAAGGCCACAGAACTGTTACTTAGGGCCACAGAATTGTTACTCGCACAGACACAGAATTGTTACTCGCACAGACACAGAACTGTTACTGAGGGCCACAGAACTGTTACTTAGGGCCACAGAATTTTACTCGCACAGACACAGAATTGTTACTACTCAGGGCCACAGAATTGTTACTTGAGGCCAAGAAATTGTTACTTAGGGCCACAGAATTCATACTCAGGGACAGACAGAATTGTTACTCAGGGACAGACAGAATTGTTACTGAGTGCCAGAGAAATTGTTACTCAGGGACAGACAGAATTGTTACTGAGTGCCAGAGAATTGTTACTCAGGGACAGACAGAATTGTTACTGAGAGTGCCCAGAGAATTGTTACACAGGGACAGACAGAATTGTTACTGACAGACAGAGAATTGTTACTCAGGGACAGACAGAATTGTTACTGAGGGCCAGAGAATTGTTACTCAGGGACAGACAGAATTGTTACTGAGTGCCACAGAATTGTTACTTAGGGCCACAGAACTTTTACTTAGGGCCACAGAATTGTTACTCGCACAGACACAGAATTGTTACTCGCACAGACACAGAATTGTTACTCGCACAGGGACACAGAATTGTTACTGAAGGCCACAGAACTGTTACTTAGGGCCACAGAATTGTTACTCGCACAGGGACACAGAATTGTTACTCGCACAGACACAGAACTGTTACTCAGAGGGCCACAGAACTGTTACTTAGGGACACAGAAATTGTTACTAGTTAGGGCAGACACAGAATTGTTACTCAGGGCACAGACACAGAATTGTTACTCAGGGACAGACAGAATTGTTACTGAGGGCCAGAGAATTGTTACTCAGGGCCACAGAAGTTACAGAATTGTTACTGAGGCCACAGAATTGTTTACTCAGGGACAGACAGAATTGTTACTGAGTGCCAGAATTGTTACTTAGGGCCACAGAATTGTTACTTAGGGCCACAGAAATTGTTACTCGCACAGACACAGAATTGTTACGCACACACACAGAATTGTTACTGAAGGCCACAGAACTGTTACTACAGACACAGAATTGTTACGCACAGACACAGAATTGTTACTGAGGGCCACAGAACTGTTACTTAGGACCACAGAATTTGTTACTCGCACAGACACAGAATTGTTACTCAGGGCCACAGAACTGTTACTGAGGGCCACAGAACTGTTACTCGCTTAGGGCCACAGAATTGTTACTCGGGACACAGAACTGTTACTGAGGGCCACAGAACTGTTACTTAGGGCCACAGAATTGTTACTCGCACAGACACAGAATTGTTACTCAGGGACACAGAATTGTTACTCAGGGACACATAATCGTTGAATTAAAGAGTATGTCAGACAACATGCAGAGGAGTGGCAGCAGGCAATGTTTTAGGAGCGAGCAGACGTGGCAGCAGAGGAAGGGGTCGAGGCAGCACTATTCGCAGCCAGAGGCCAGTGCTCCCGGTGTCATCCAGCGGTCGTGTGTCTCCACCGACAACCCTGCCGTCCGATGATTGATTGATTGGTTGGCTCGGTCGTCTTCCTCTTCCCAGGTCACCTCTGACACCTACAGCCAACGGTCGGTGGGTACGTCAGACACAACCGTTAGTTGGCATGGCCCGGGAGCAAGCCCACTGAAATCACATGTCCTCTACCTGCCCCTGTCCTTTGCTGTTCCCTCACCAAGCGAAGTATCGCATGCTGTGGGCTCAGCCCCACTGTACAGTGAGGAAGAGCTAACAGAGGGCGGTCAGGAACGGGGGGAGACATCGGCCTTTTCAGCAGCCAGGCGAAGAAGTACTGGCGAGGAGAGTGGCTCGGTAGCTGGTCTAGAGACAGGTCTGTCTCCTGACCCAGACGCAGCCGAGGGGCTAGTAGTGAGTGAGGCGGAGACCGTACTTGATGATGAGGAGGTTGATCGCACTTGGCTGCCTCGTCGTCATCAGGCAATTTCTTCCGCATCATCAGGAGAAGAGGGTGCCAGCTTGGCAGCGAGCGAAACAGTCGGTGGGTTGCCCAGGAGGCAGCAGGGTCGCATCAGTGTCAGTGGAGCCAAACGTCCACGGAGTAGAGCACCAGCTCCACTGCAGCCTACCACCACGGCCAGTAGTGGTGCCGGTGCGCACGGAGGAAGTAGCAGTCAGCCAGTGAGGAGTAGCGGGGGCAAAGTTTCCTACTCGGTGGTGTGGCAATTTTTCGTCAAGCCGCCCGAGGAAGTAAACGTAGCCGTATGTCGACTATGTGGCCAGAAATGCAAGCGTGGCCAGGGGGCCCATGTTGGGACTACAGCGTTGCGTCAGCATATGCAGCGTCACCATTCGGTGGCCTGGGAAAACCGTGATAAAGATACGGCGGTTCTGCCTGCCCCAGCCCCCGCTCCATCACCCGCTCCGTTACTTGCTCCGTCACCCGACGTCGTCAATCACCCTCTATCAGCCAGTCAAGGCTCCAACACCTCTGCTGAGGGGAGTTGTCGCTCGTTGGCATCTTCTTTCCGCTCGTTCAGATGCTCCTTCTCCTGCTACTCCTCTTCTCGGATTCCGTCAACAGTCTTTCTTGGAATCCGTTTCCAAGAGACAACAGTTTGCGAGCACGCACCCGACGGTGCAAAAGCTGAACGTCCTCCTGTCCAAGTTGCTGGTGCTGCAGTCCCTCCCTTTCCAACTGGTGGACTCAGCACCTTTCCGAGAAATGATGGCTTGTGCCGCGCCGCGGTGGAGAGTGCCAAGCCGTCATTTCTTTGCCCAAAAGGCAGTGCCAGCCCTGCATTCACATGTAGAAGAGATGGTGGGCCAGTCTTTGAGCATGTCGGTCTCTGCCAAAGTGCACGGCAGCGCCGACGTGTGGAGCTGTAACTACGGTCAGGGACAGTACATGTCATTTACGGCCCACTGGGTGAACGTGGTGCCGGCACAGCCGCACCAGCAACTTGGACAGGTCACGACGCTTTTGCCTCCACGTTTGCACGTCCTTGGTCCAGCAAGAAACATGTCCGCCTCTACACCACCTCTTTTTCCGCCGTGTCCTCAGCCGCCACCCCCCCGTGCCAAGTCCCATTATTACCCGACCGGCATATCACATGTGCAGGGCGCAACGGTGTCACGCTGTGCTGCACCTGGTATGCCTTGGCGAACGTAGTCACACAGGGGAGGAACTTCTGAGTGTAATGAACAGAGAAATCGACAGATGGCTGTGGCTGTCTCCGCGCAAACTGAAAATCGGAACCATGTTGACCGACAACGGAAAGAACATGGTGTCTGCTCTGCGTCAAGGAAGGTTGTGCCATGCGCCATGCATGGCTCACGTGTTCAATCTGGTTGTCAAGCGGTTCCTAAAATCCACCATCCCACTGCAAGACATCCTTAAAATGTCACGTAAACTGTGCATGCATTTCAGCCATTCCTACACCGCAAAGAACACCCTCATTGAGCTGCA
Source organism: Staurois parvus (assembly GCA_951230385.1). Taxonomy (NCBI): domain Eukaryota; kingdom Metazoa; phylum Chordata; class Amphibia; order Anura; family Ranidae; genus Staurois; species Staurois parvus. The sequence goes on from CATNWA010009574.1 coordinate 17,021, forward strand.
GCGGCAGAACGGAATTCCACAGCATCGCCTGATCTGCGACGTTGCAACAAGGTGGAATTCAACCCTACACATGTTAGACCGCCTTTACGAGCAGCGAAAGGCCATCACCGATTTCCTGATGTTACAAGCGGATAAAGGTACTCCCCTCCCCTGTGTAACTTAGATGTCAGCCATTGGCAGCTCATGCGTGACACCTGCCGCTTGCTCAGGCCCTTTGAGGAGGCCACGCTATTCGTGAGTCGGCAGGACTATGGGATGAACGACGTCATTCCTCTGTTGCACGTCCTGGAACAAATGCTGTTAACAATGGCTGGTCAGGGTGCGGTAGACGTGGCGCACAGATCTCAACGCCACATGACCCCTGTGGGGGCAGGACAGGAAGAAGAGGAGGAGGTAGAGGAGGACATTTGTGCTCAGGAATTATTGAGTGAAATGGGTGGTTTTTCCACTCAGCGGACAGGAGTGGAGGAGCAGGAGCATCTGTAGAGGAGGAGGAGGAGGAGACAGAGGACCCAGACGCACCGTGGCAGTATGCTGTGTGGAGATGGAGGCAGGGAGTCCCTCGCATTCCTTGGCACAAATGGCCCATAGCATGCTCGGTTGCTTGCGTAGCGACAGCCGAATAATAACCATCAGACAGAGGGATGACTTTTGGCTGTCCACCTTGTTGGACCCTCGCTACCGGTCCAAAATGGTGGCCTTTTTCACACCTGCTGAGAGGGAGGCCAAAATTACGTACTATAAAAACCACCTATGTAGTCAGTTGGTCTCTGCCTTTGTGCGCCAACGTCCATCCTCAGACACTGTGGGCCCTGTGCGCTCGCGTTCCGCTGGCATGGCAGCAGGGGAGGGGTGGGGTGGTAGGAGCAGTGGCAGCTCCACCAGCAGCGGCTGCCTCAGTCTGCAGTCGATGATGAGTAGCTTTCTTCACCAGCGCAGTGAGGAAACTACTAACCAGCCGCAGCAGCAGCAGCAGCATCAGGTGGACCTGGAGCAGGAGCTCAAACAACAGGCTTGGGCCTACTTGGACACAGCACCCTGCCAACCGAGGGTAGACAATCCCCTTGACTACTGGGCAACGAAACTTGACCTTTGGCCCCAACTAGCTGAATTTGCCCTTGAAAGGCTGTCATGCCCGGCCAGTAGCGTGGCATCGGAGCGCGTGTTTAGTGCGGCAGGAGGTATTGTTGTTGCAACTCCGCGGAGGACACGACTGTCCACCCAAAGTGTGGAGAGACTCACGTTTGTGAAAATGAATCAGCGTGGATTAGTCTGGATTTCAAACCACCAGTTCCTGACACAACTGACTAAATCCGCCATGAATCATGCCTCAAACATGTGCCACTTTCAGGGTCTCCTCACACACTGCTGGTGTGTTGAATTTTTTGACATAGGGTGCTGGCAGATTACGGGCCTCCTATAGCTGCTGCCAGGCCCCTAATCTGCCATAGGCCCCTATATACCTACCACCTCCTCCTGCTGCTGCCAGGTCCAGAGTCTCTCATGGGTCCCTGTACGGCCTCCCATTGCTGCTGCTGTCTCCATCGCCACACTCTGCCATGTGCCACTTTCAGGTCTCCTCACACTGCTGGTGTGTTGAATTTTTTGACATAGGGTGCTGGCAGATTACGGGCCTCCCATAGCTGCTGCCAGGCCCCTAATCTGCCATGGGCCCCTATATAAATACCGCCTCCTCATGCTGCTGCCAGGTCCAGAGTCTCTCATGGGTCCCTGTACGGCCTCCCATTGCTGCTGTCTCCATCGCCACACTCTGCCATGTGCCACTTTCAGGTCTCTCACACACTGCTGGTGTGTTGAATTTTTTGACATAGGGTGCTGGCAGATTACGGGCCTCCCATAGCTGCTGCCAGGCCCCTAATCTGCCATGGGCCCCTATATATACCGCCTCCTCATGCTGCTGCCAGGTCCAGAGTCTCTCATGGGTCCCTGTACGGCCTCCCATTGCTGCTGTCTCCATCGCCACACTCTGCCATGTGCCACTTTCAGGTCTCCCTCACACTGCTGGTGTGTTAATTTTTTGACATAGGGTGCTGGCAGATTACGGGCCTCCATAGCTGCTGCCAGCCCCTAATCTGCCATGGGCCCCTATATACCCGCCTCCTCCTGCTGCTGCCAGGTCCAGAGTCTCCATGGGTCCCTGTACGGCCTCCCATTGCTGCTGTCTCCATCGCCACACTCTGCCATGTGCCACTTTCAGGTCTCCTCACACTGCTGGTGTGTTCAATTTTTTTGACATAGGGTGCTGGCAGATTACGGGCCTCCATAGCTGCTGCCAGGCCCCTAATCTGCCATGGGCCCCTATATACCACCGCCTCCTCATGCTGCTGCCAGGTCCAGAGTCTCTCATGGGTCCCTGTACGGCCTCCCATTGCTGCTGTCTCCATCGCCACACTCTGCCATGTGCCACTTTCAGGTCTCCTCACACTGCTGGTGTGTTGAATTTTTTGACATAGGGTGCTGGCAGATTACGGGCCTCCCATAGCTGCTGCCAGGCCCCTAATCTGCCATGGGCCCCTATATACCGCCTCCTCATGCTGCTGCCAGGTCCAGAGTCTCTCATGGGTCCCTGTACGGCCTCCCATTGCTGCTGTCTCCATCGCCACACTCTGCCATGTGCCACTTTCAGGTCTCCTCACACTGCTGGTGTGTTGAATTTTTTGACATAGGGTGCTGGCAGATTACGGGCCTCCCATAGCTGCTGCCAGGCCCCTAATCTGCCATGGGCCCCTATATATAACCGCCTCCTCATGCTGCTGCCAGGTCCAGAGTCTCTCATGGGTCCCTGTACGGGCCCCCATTGCTGCTGTCTCCATCGCCACACTCTGCCATGTGCCACTTTCAGGTCTCCTCACACTGCTGGTGTGTTGAATTTTTTGACATAGGGTGCTGGCAGATTACGGGCCTCCCATAGCTGCTGCCAGGCCCCTAATCTGCCATGGGCCCCTATATACCGCCTCCTCATGCTGCTGCTGCCAGTCCAGAGTCTCCATGAGTCTCTCTGTGCCTCCATTGTGTCTCCATCCCTGTGCCAGGCCACTCCTCACACTGCTGGTGTGTTCAATTTTTTGACATAGGGTGCTGGCAGATTACGGGCCTCCCATAGCTGCTGCCAGGCCCCTAATCTGCCATGGCCCCTATATACCGCCTCCTCATGCTGCTGCCAGGTCCAAGTCTCTCATGGGGTACGGGCCTCCCATTGCTGCTGTCTCCATCGCCACACTCTGCCATGTGCCACTTTCAGGTCTCCCACACACTGCTGGTGTGTTGAATTTTTTGACATAGGGTGCTGCCAGATTACCCTCCTATAGTCTGCCTGCCAGGCCCCTAATCTGCATAGGGCCCCTATATACCGCCTCCTCATGCTGCTGCCAGGTCCAGAGTCTCTCATGGGTCCCTGTACGGCCTCCCATTGCTGCTGTCTCCATCGCCACACTCTGCCATGTGCCACTTTCAGGTCTCCTCACACTGCTGTGTGTTGAATTTTTTGACATAGGGTGCTGGCAGATTACGGGCCTCCCATAGCTGCTGCCAGGCCCCTAATCTGCCATGGGCCCCTATATACCGCCTCCTCATGCTGCTGCTAGGTCCAGAGTCTCTCATGGGTCCCTGTACGGCCTCCCATTGCTGCTGTCTCCATCGCCACACTCTGCCATGTGCCACTTTCAGGTCTCCTCACACACTGCTGGTGTGTTGAATTTTTTGACATAGGGTGCTGGCAGATTACGGGCCTCCTATAGCTGCTGCCAGGCCCCTAATCTGCCATAGGCCCCTATATACCGCCTCCTCATGCTGCTGCCTAGGTCCAGAGTCTCTCATGGGTCCCTGTACGGCCTCCCATTGCTGCTGTCTCCATCGCCACACACTCTGCCATGTGCCACTTTCAGGTCTCCTCACACTGCTGGTGTGTTGAATTTTTTGACATAGGGTGCTGGCAGATTACGGGCCTCCCATAGCTGCTGCCAGGCCCCTAATCTGCCATGGGCCCCTATATACCGCCTCCTCCATGCTGCTGCTAGGTCCAGAGTCTCTCATGGGTCCCTGTACGGCCTCCCATTGCTGCTGTCTCCATCGCCACACTCTGCCATGTGCCACTTTCAGGTCTCCTCACACTGCTGTGTGTGTTGAATTTTTTGACATAGGGTGCTGGCAGATTACGGGCCTCCCATAGCTGCTGCCAGGCCCCTAATCTGCCATGGGCCCCTATATACCCGCCTCCTCATGCTGCTGCCAAGGTCCAGAGTCTCTCATGGGTCCCTGTACGGCCTCCCATTGCTGCTGTCTCCATCGCCACACACTCTGCCATGTGCCACTTTCAGGTCTCCTCACACACTGCTGGTGTGTTGAATTTTTTGACATAGGGTGCTGGCAGATTACGGGCCCTCCCATTGCTGCTGCCAGGCCGTAAATCTGCCATGGGCCCCCGTACCGACTCCTCATGCTGTGACGTTGCAACAAGGTGTAATTCAACCCTACATATGGTAGACCCCTACGGCCTTACGAACAGCTAAAGGCCATCACAGATTTCCTGATGTTAAAAGCGGATAAAGGTACTCCCTGTGTAACTTAGATGTCAGCCATTGTCAGCTCATGCGTGACACCTGCGCTTGCTCAGGCCCTTTGAGGAGGCCACCTATTCGTGAGTCGGCAGACTATGGGATGAATGAGGTCAAATCGGCCATGGCCCCCCCCGTACCGCCTGTTCACGCTGATGCTGGTCCCACAGTGTGACCTGGGTCCCTGTACGGCCTCCCATTGCTTCCACTCTGCCATGTGCCACTTTGAAATCTCCTCACACTCCTGCGGTTGTCCATTTTTGTCATAGGTTGCTGGCAGATTACAGGCCTTCCCATAGGTGCCGCCAGGCCCCATATCGGCCATGGGCCCCCGTACCTCCTGGTCACGCTGCTGCTGGTCCCACAGTGTGACCTGGGTCCCTGTACGGCCTCCCATTGCTTCCACTCTGCCATGTGCCACTTTGAAATCTCCTCACACTCCTGCTGGTTGTCCATTTTTTGTCATAGGTTGCTGGCAGATTAGCGGCCTCCCATAGGTGCCTGCCAGGCCCCATATCGGCCATGGGCCCCCGTACCTCCTGCCTCAGGTCATGCTGCTGCTGCTGGTCCCACAGTGTGACCTGGGGGTCTCTGTATTGCTGCCCCCCATTGCTTCCACTCTGCCATGTGCCACTTTGAGGTCTCCTCACACTCCTGCGGTTGTCCATTTTGTCATAGGTTGCTGGCAGATTAGCGGCCTCCCATAGGTGCCGCCGCCAGCCCCATATCGGCCATGGGCCCCCGTATACCTACCGCCCTGGCCTGCTGCTGCTGGTCCCACAGTGTGACCTGGGTCCCTGTACGGCCTCCCATTGCTTCCACTCCTCTGCCATGCCATGTGCCACTTTGAAATCTCCTCACACACTCCTGCGGTTGTCCATTTTGTCATAGGGTTGCTGGCAGATTACGGCCTTCCATAGATGTGCCGCCAGGCCCCATAATCGGCCATGGGCCCCCGTACCGCCTGGTCACGCTGCTGCTGCTGGTCCCACAGTGTGACCTGGGTCCCTGTACGGCCTCCCATTGCTTCCATTGCTCTGCCATGTGCCACTTTGAGGTCTCCTCACACTCCTGCTGGTGTTGTCCATTTTGTCATAGGTTGCTGGCAGATTAGCGGCCTCCCATAGGTGCCGCCAGGCCCCATATCGGCCATGGCCCCCGTATATACCTGGTCACGCTGCTGCTGCTGGTCCCACAGTGTGACCTGGGTCCCTGTACGGCCTCCCATTTGCTTCCACTCTGCCATGTGCCACTTTGAAATCTCCTCACACTCCTGCGGTTGTCCATTTTGTCATAGGTTGCTGGCAGATTACAGGCCTCCCATGGTGCCGCCAGGCCCCATATCGGCCATGGGCCCCCGTACCTCCTGGTCACGCTGCTGCTGTCCCCACAGTGTGACCTGGGGTCCCTGTACGGCCTCCCATTGCTTCCACTCTGCCATGTGCCACTTTGAGGAAATCTCCTCACACTCCTGCGGTTTTCCATTTTGTCATAGGTTGCTGGCAGATTACGGCCTTCCATAGTGCCTGCCGCCAGGCCCCATATCGGCCATGGGCCCCCGTACCCTCCTGGTCACATGCTGCTGCTGAGGTCCCACACAGTGTGACCTGGGTCCCTGTACGGCCTCCCATTGCTTCCACTCTGCCATGTGCCACTTTGAAATCTCCACACACACTCCTGCGGTTGTCCATTTGTGTCATAGGTTGCTGGCAGATTAGCGGCCTCCCATAGGTGCCGCCAGGCCCCATATCGGCCATGGGCCCCCGTACCGCCTGGTCACGCTGCTGCTGGTCCCCACAGTGTGACCTGGGTCCCTGTACGGCCTCCCATTGCTTCCACTCTGCCATGTGCCACTTTGAAATCTCCTCACACACTCCTGCGGTTGTCCATTTTGTCATAGGTTGCTGGCAGATTACAGGCCTTCCATATGGTGCCGCCAGGCCCCATATCGGCCATGGGCCCCCGTACCCCCTGGTCACTGCTGCTGCTGGTCCCACAGTGTGACCTGGGTCCCTGTACGGCCTCCCATTGCTTCCACTCTGCCATGTGCCACTTTGAGGTCTCCTCACACTCCTGCGGTTTGTCCATTTTGTCATAGGTTGCTGGCAGATTAGCGGCCTCTCCATAGGTGCCGCCAGGCCCCATATCGGCCATGGGCCCCCGTACCTCCTGGTCACGCTGCTGCTGGTCCCACAGTGTGACCTGGGTCCCTGTACGGCCTCCCATTGCTTCCACTCTGCCATGTGCCACTTTGAAATCTCCTCACACTCCTGCGGTTGTCCATTTTGTCATAGGTTGCTGGCAGATTACAGGCCTCCCATTGTGTGCCAGCCAGGCCCCATATATCGGCCATGGGCCCCCCCGTACCCGCCTGGTCACGCTGCTGCTGGTCCCACAGTGTGACCTGGGTCCCTGTACGGCCTCCCATTGCTTCCACTCTGCCATGTGCCACTTTGAAATCTCCTCACACTCCTGCGGTTGTCCATTTTGTCATAGGTTGCTGGCAGATTACAGGCCTTCCCATAGGTGCCGCCAGGCCCCATATCGGCCATGGGCCCCCGTACCGCCTGGTCACGCTGCTGCTGCTGCTGGTCCCACAGTGTGACCTGGGTCCCCCTGTACGGCCTCCCATTGCTTCCACTCTGCCATGTGCCACTTTGAAGGTCTCCCTCACACTCCTGCGGTTTTCCATTTTGTCATAGGTTGCTGGCAGATTAGCGGCCTCCCATAGGTGCCGCCAGGCCCCATATCGGCCATGGGCCCCCGTACCTCCTGGTCACGCTGCTGCTGGTCCCACAGTGTGACCTGGGTCCCTGTACGGCCTCCCATTGCTTCCACTCTGCCATGTGCCACTTTGAAATCTCCTCACACTCCTGCGGTTGTCCATTTTGTCATAGGTTGCTGGCAGATTACAGGCCTTCCATGGTGCCGCCAGGCCCCATATCGGCCATGGGCCCCCGTACCTCCTGGTCACGCTGCTGCTGCTGGTCCCACAGTGTGACCTGGGTCTCTGTACGGCCTCCCATTGCTTCCACTCTGCCATGTGCCACTTTGAAATCTCCTCACACTCCTGCGGTTGTCCATTTTGTCATAGGTTGCTGGCAGATTACGGCCTTCCATAGGTGCCGCCAGGCCCCATATCGGCCATGGGCCCCCGTACCTCCTGGTCACGCTGCTGCTGGTCCCACAGTGTGACCTGGGTCCCTGTACGGCCTCCCATTGCTTCCACTCTGCCATGTGCCACTTTGAAATCTCCTCACACTCCTGCGGTTTGTCCATTTTGTCATAGGTTGCTGCCAGATTACAGGCCTTCCATTGGTGCCGCCAGCCCCATATCGGCCATGGGCCCCCGTACCTCCTGGTCACGCTGCTGCTGGTCCCACAGTGTGACCTGGGTCCCTGTACGGCCTCCCATTGCTTCCACTCTGCCATGTGCCACTTTGAGGTCTCCTTACACTCCTGCGGTTTGTCCATTTTGTCATAGGTTGCTGGCAGATTAGCGGCCTCCCATAGGTGCCGCCAGGCCCCATATCGGCCATGGGCCCCCGTACCTCCTGGTCACGCTGCTGCTGGTCCCACAGTGTGACCTGGGTCCCTGTACGGCCTCCCATTGCTTCCACTCTGCCATGTGCCACTTTGAAATCTCCTCACACTCCTGCGGTTGTCCATTTTGTCATAGGTTGCTGGCAGATTACAGGCCTTCCATAGGTGCCGCCAGGCCCCATATCGGCCATGGGCCCCCGTACCTCCTGGTCACGCTGCTGCTGAGCCCACAGTGTGACCTGGGTCCCTGTACGGCCTCCCATTGCTTCCACTCTGCCATGTGCCACTTTGAGGTCTCCTTACACTCCTGCGGTTGTCCATTTTGTCATAGGTTGCTGGCAGATTACAGGCCTTCCATAGGTGCCGCCAGGCCCCATATCGGCCATGGGCCCCCGTACCGCCTGGTCACGCTGCTGCTGCTGGTCCCACAGTGTGACCTGGGTCCCTGTACGGCCTCCCATTGCTGCTGCCACTCTGCAGCATGGGTCGCAGCTTTGTCAGTGGAGGCAAACGGCCACGGAGTAGAGAGCAGCAGCTCCACTGCAGCCGGTTGTCCACAGCCAGTAGTGGTTGCCGGTGTGCACAGATTAGCAGTCAGCCAGTGAGAGTAGCGGGTGCAAAGTTTCCCTCGGCGGTGTCGGCAAGTGGCAAGTTTTCGGTCAAGCCCCGAGGAAGGAAGTAAACGTAGCCTAATGTCGACTATGTGGCCAGAAAGTCAAGCGTGGCCGGGGCCCATGTGGGACTACAGCGTTGCGTCAGCATATGCCAGCGTCGCCATTCGGTGGCCTGTGAAAAACGTGATAAAGATACGGCGGTTCTGCCTGCCCCAGCCCAGGGTTCCATTTTGTCATAGGTTGCTGGCAGATTAGCGGCCTTCCATAGGTGCCGCCAGGCCCCATATCGGCCATGGGCCCCCGTACCTCCTGGTCACGCTGCTGCTGCTGGTCCCACAGTGTGACCTGGGTCCCTGTACGGCCTCCCATTGCTTCCACTCTGCCATGTGCCACTTTGAAATCTCCTTACACTCCTGCGGTTTTCCATTTTGTCATAGGTTGCTGGCAGATTAGCGGCCTTCCATAGGTGCCGCCAGGCCCCATATCGGCCATGGGCCCCCGTACCTCCTGGTCACGCTGCTGCTGAGCCCACAGTGTGACCTGGGTCCCTGTACGGCCTCCCATTGCTTTCCACTCTGCCATGTGCCACTTTGAAATCTCCTCACACTCCTGCGGTTGTCCATTTTGTCATAGGTTGCTGGCAGATTACAGGCCTTCCATTGGTGCCGCCAGGCCCCATATCGGCCATGGGCCCCCGTACCTCCTGGTCACGCTGCTGCTGAGCCCACAGTGTGACCTGGGTCCCTGTACGTCCTCCCATTGCTTCCACTCTGCCATGTGCCACTTTGAAATCTCCTCACACTCCTGCGGTTGTCCATTTTGTCATAGGTTGCTGGCAGATTACAGGCCTTCCATAGGTGCCACCAAGCCCCAAATCGGCCATGGGCCCCCGTACCGCCTGGTCACGCTGCTGCTGGGCCCACAGTGTGACCTGGGTCCCTGTACCGCCTCCCATTGCTCCCACTCTGCCATGTGCCACTTTCAGGTCTCCTCACGCTCCTGCTGGTTTCCATTTTGTCATAGGTTGCTGTATGGCCTCCCATTGCTGCTGGCTCCACCGCCACACTGTGGCTCCAAACACTGGTTTTGGCCCCGTGACTGGCCAAATGAGTGAAGTGTGCAGTGATTCTAAGATCGACGGCACTCATCTGCATGTCATACTGACTGACAGTATTATTTCTCTTCCCCAGCAGACTCCAAGGGCATTTAAATTAAAGGTACAGTGTTCTGCACTAATATTAAGTCTCTCTGAAGCCTAGAAACACCCTTTTTTAAGTTAAATTCACAGCGAATTTATTCGACTCGAATCAAATATTGTCCACGAATTCGCCAAATCAGTCAAATCGAATTTTTCATTTCTTCGCTCATCTCTACTTGTCAATCCTGAGTATTCAGTCAATAAAAAGTCACAAAATGTGTCAAAAGAAAGACAATGGGTATACCGGATATTAATTGTTTGCTATAAAGCAATTAATATCGATCTCAATATTGTGTCCCCTAGGGTATAGGGTATCCAATTCGTAGACCCACTTAGTTTCTGATTGCGATACGGCTCTGGTTTTATTCATGCCCCTCCAATGTGGTGATATCACATCAATACCCACAAAGTTAAGGGAGGAGGGGTCATTGTTATGGAACATTCTATAGTGATTTGAAAGTGAATGTTCCCTGTAGCCCTTCTTGATGTTGGCCACATGCTCTCTTAAGCGATCACGAAGTCGTCTAGTCGTGCGCCCCACATACTGTTTAAGGCATGGACATTGGAGGAGATGCACCACAAATTTACTATTACATGAAATGAACCGATTGATTGTATATGGTTTCCCAGTTGTAAATGATTCAAAGGTGTTAGTTCTACATTTCCTAATGCCATTATATTTACAAATGACACACTTATTACACGGAAAAAACCCTTTTAGCTCATCAAAGAATGTAGTGCCAATAGGGGGGTTCGCTACATTCGGTGCTATTTGATGCCTGATTGCTGTCGCTTTCCGGAAAATGATCTCCGGTTTTTCAGACAAATTTGCAACTATTTTTGGTTTAACCAGTCATATTACTTGCAAATTAAAGGAGTTGCAATGGGGGCCAAGTTTGCCCCCAGCCTGGCAAATCTCTTCATTTCTTAGATCTTACACTTATTAATTTTAATGGTAAAATAGTCACAAAATCGTTTTTTAAAAGTACAGATAGGAATAGCTACATTCCAACCAGTAGTTGCCATCACCCTAACTGGTTGAAGAACATTCCGAAAGGTCAGTTTATGTGTATCCGACGCAACTGTACAGATGTAGAGACCTATCTTGATCAGGCTATGACACTGAAGAAAAGGTTTCTAGAAAAGGGATACAAGGAAGACAGTCTTGACAACACTATACAGATGATTGCTCAATGTGACAGAAATAACATGCTATCCGACAGACCAACTGAATCAAAGGTCTGCCCCTTTGTCACAACCTTTTCTACGCAATTCAGACAGATTGGGGGTATTATAAAGAATAATTGGAATTTACTGAAACTGGATCCCACACTGTCTAAAATTTTGCCTGAAAAACCGGAGATCATTTTCCGGAAAGCGACAGCAATCAGGCATCAAATAGCACCGAATGTAGTGAACCCCCCTATTGGCACTACATTCTTTGATGAGCTAAAAGGGTTTTTTCCGTGTAATAAGTGTGTCATTTGTAAATATAATGGCATTAGGAAACGTAGAACTAACACCTTTGAATCATTTACAACTGGGAAACCATATACAATCAATCGGTTCATTTCATGTAATAGTAAATTTGTGGTGTATCTCCTCCAATGTCCATGCCTTAAACAGTATGTGGGGCGCACGACTAGACGACTTCGTGATCGCTGAAGAGAGCATGTGGCCAACATCAAGAAGGGCTACAGGGAACATTCACTTTCAAATCACTATAGAATGTTCCATAACAATGACCCCTCCTCCCTTAAGTTTGTGGGTATTGATGTGATATCACCACATTGGAGGGGCATGAATAAAACCAGAGCCGTATCACAATCAGAAACTAAGTGGGTCTACGAATTGGATACCCTATACCCTAGGGGACACAATATTGAGATCGATATTAATTGCTTTATAGCAAACAATTAATATCCGGTATACCCATTGTCTTTCTTTTGACACATTTTGTGACTTTTTATTGACTGAATACTCAGGATTGACAAGTATGGGCCTTTTGTTCACAATTTTTATGGCTATCCTATTCATTCTATGCTATTCTATTCATTATTTTATGCTATCCTATTCATTAGTTTATGAACTGTTTTTAGCGTATTAATATTGGTGTTTTTATATAGGAATATATTTCCTTCTTCTTACTCATATATTTGCGCATATTTTTATGTATATTATTGACTGCTGCTTTTTGAGCACCTTCATATGCCATGGACAAATTAGTATATATTTTTTCCGATATCTCACCTATTGGTGATTAATCACTTAGTAGGGGGACTTGCAACTTATAATTATCTCCCCGGGACTATACCACTAATTAGTGGCATTTAGCGTGTCTATTTTGTTTATGGATCGCTGGGTACTATTATATCCCAGCTATCGTTTTAATTTTCCTTGGCAGAAAAGTTTGTCTCAAAATGCTGTTTTATTGGTATTTTTTGACAGGGACAATTAATGCACATGAGAATATTGTCCCCGCTCTTTTAATATATATATTTTTTAATATTACTGTAAATACTATTGTATTTTATGCTTTATTTATTTTAATCTATAGATTTGAGGACCCGGAGCACCTTTTACGCCGTGGGTATATTAGTCTATTCCCCTGATTTGTCACCAATCTTGGTGCTACATTATCTGGGAAGTGGCTTGTGGCTATCCTATTTGGATGAAAACCAGGATCTTTATACTGATCATCTCCCCTGGGACTGAGAGCCATTGCTTCTGGCTCAAATGCACCGTTCTGTGTGCTCTGTCAGCGATATGTAATACATTTCAGCTGACAGTTCCAAATATCCACGGCAAAATGGCGCTTAGCCGCGTGCGCATGCGCAGTTGCCCGGTCTCTCCGAAAATGGCGGCGAGTCAGTGCGCATGCGCGACTCCCGTTTTTCACTATTTGAAGATTGGGCGTCGGTCACAGAGCTGTCAGTATCCCCTCTGATGATGTGCCTTAGCACGAAAGGCCTCAGGAGGAACTGACAGCCTGTGACGCCTTATTGCCGCCCAGACCACGAGGAGGTCTGGCGGCCACTTCATTCAGGGTCAGTGGTTTTGCTTTTTATTTCATTTTTATCCTATATGTTTGGTCATCTGCCAGCATTATTACTGATATACCCTGCACTAAGTCTGTTACCAATAAAGTTCTTTTTGACATACTACACTATGGGTACTCTCCCACTCTTTGCCCATTATTGAGGGGTCAGCAGACACAGCTTCCAACTTCATCCAGAGGAGGGAAGCCTTCACCTGGAGTCTTTATCCGGCCGATCCATCCCGATCCTTAGGAGGTTCTGTGAGCCCAGCTGACCATCGCTTGGTAACACCCCTTCCTGAGGGAGATCGATATTCTGTGGAATTTAAAATACACATGCGCATTTCCTATGCGCGGTCGGTGAGTGCGCATTTCTGCCATTTGTTCCGGATTCCTCATAAGCTGTGTCCAGTTTATTATATCGTTGACTAAAAATGAACTTTTGATAACTATTTTCAGATCGAACTTTTTAGATCGAACTTTCTAGATCGAATTTTCTGTTTGTTATCTTTAGCGCTGCACTATATTTATCTATTCATCTACATGTTTTTGGTAGAAAAAATCCCAGTAAGTGTATATTGATTGCTTTGTGTGAAAGTTATAGCGTCTACAAACTATGGGATAGATAATGGAATTTACACAGCTTTTACTTTCTGACTGCCCAACACATTTCTTGAGGTGCTAAAACACCAGGATAGTACAAACACCCCCAAATGAACCCATTTCGGAAAGTAGACACCCTAAGCCAGTGATGGCGAACCTTTTTGAGCCCGAGTGCCCAAACTTCAACCCAAAACCAACTTAGTCTTTCAAAGTGCCAACACTGCAATGAAACCTGAATATCGAGCTTTTGGTTTAGAAAAAACAACTCGTACAGTAGTGCAAACTAATTAACAGTACAGGGATGACCAGAGACTGCGGACACAGTACAGGAGATGACCAGAGACTGCGGACACAGTACAGGAGATGACCAGAGACTGCGGACACAGTACAGGAGATGACCAGAGACTGCGGACACAGTACAGGGATGACCAGAGACTGTGGACACAGTACAGGGATAACCAGAGACTGCAGACACAGTACAGGGATGACCAGAGACTGCGGACACAGTACAGGAGATGACCAGAGACTGCGGACACAGTACAGGGATGACCAGAGACTGCAGACACAGTACAGGGATGACCAGAGACTGCGGACACAGTACAGGAGATGACCAGAGACTGCGGACAGTACAGGAGATGACCAGAGACTGCGGACACAGTACAGGAGATGACCAGAGACTGCGGATATAGTACAGGGATGACCAGAGACTGCAGACACAGTACAGGGATGACCAGAGACTGCGGACACAGTACAGGAGATGACCAGAGACTGCGGACACAGTACAGGGATGACCAGAGACTGCGGACACAGTACAGGGATGACCAGAGACTGCAGACACAGTACAGGGATGACCAGAGACTGCGGACATAGTACAGGAGATGACCAGAGACTGCGGACAGTACAGGAGATGACCAGAGACTGCGGACACAGTACAGGAGATGACCAGAGACTGCGGATATAGTACAGGAGATGACCAGAGACTGCGGACACAGTACAGGGATGACCAGAGACTGCGGACATAGTCCAGGAGATGACCAGAGACTGCGGACATAGTACAGGGATGACCAGAGACTGTGGACACAGTACAGGAGATGACCAGAGACTGCGGACACAGTACAGGGATGACCAGAGACTGCGGACACAGTACAGGAGATGACCAGAGACTGCGGACAGTACAGGAGATGACCAGAGACTGCGGACACAGTACAGGAGATGACCAGAGACTGCGGATATAGTACAGGAGATGACCAGAGACTGCGGACACAGTACAGGGATGACCAGAGACTGCGGACATAGTCCAGGAGATGACCAGAGACTGCGGACATAGTACAGGGATGACCAGAGACTGCGGACACAGTACAGGAGATGACCAGAGACTGCGGACACAGTACAGGGATGACCAGAGACTGCAGACACAGTACAGGGATGACCAGAGACTGCGGACATAGTACAGGAGATGACCAGAGACTGCGGACAGTACAGGAGATGACCAGAGACTGCGGACACAGTACAGGAGATGACCAGAGACTGCGGATATAGTACAGGAGATGACCAGAGACTGCGGACACAGTACAGGGATGACCAGAGACTGCGGACACAGTACAGGGATGACCAGAGACTGCGGACACAGTACAGGGATGACCAGAGACTGCGGACACAGTACAGGGATGACCAGAGACTGCGGACACAGTACAGGGATGACCAGAGACTGCGGACATAGTACAGGAGATGACCAGAGACTGCGGACATAGTACAGGGATGACCAGAGACTGCGGACAGTACAGGAGATGACCAGAGACTGCGGACAGTACAGGGATGACCAGAGACTGCGGACAGTACAGGAGATGACCAGAGACTGCAGAAAGCACAGGGATGACCAGAGACTGCGGACAGTACAGATGACTGCTGACCTTTGGGGAGGGAGGGGGAGCGGGTACCTGAATTTGACAGGTACCCGCTCTTACTTCCGCAGAGTTTTTTTTTTATCTTACCTGTTCCTCTATCCAGCCGCGCGCTGTCTTCCCGGCTTCTGTAGTGTGGGCGCTCGTCGGACAGCCGGATGCCCAGTGCGCATGCGCGAGAAGCGCTGCGCTTTGTGATTGGTCCGGCGGCTTCTGGGATCTGTCATGTGTCCCAGGTACCGCCTTACCATTCACAAAGAGCACTGCTTCTTGCGCATGCGCACTTGGGACCCGGCTGTCACGCACACTACAGAAGCCGGGAAGACAGCGCGCCGCTGGATAGAGGGACAGGTAAGGTCCCACTGCAGAGCTGAGCGGCTGGCCCGGTATTCTGACACGGCGGCGGTGGAAATACCGGACCGGCCGCTCTATATTCGCTCCATAAGACGCACTGACATTTTCCCCCCTTTTTTGGGGGAAAAAAAGTGCGTCTTATGGAGCGAAAAATACGGTATTCTCCTGGCGTGCCCACAGATAAGGCTCGGCGTGCCGGCTGTGGCACGCGTGCCACGGGTTCGCCATCACTGCCCTAAGCTATCTGCTGAGAGGCATATTGAGGCATTTTTTTTCTTCCACAAGTTTCTGGAAAATGACAAACATTTTTTTTTTTTTTTTTTACACAAAGTTGTCATTTAAATGATTTATTTCTCGCAAAAGCCATGGGTATATGTGGAATTACTCCCCAAAATACATTCTGCTACTTCTACCGAGTATGGGGGTACCACATGTGTGAGACTTTTTGCCTAGCTACATATACAGGAGCCTGAAATCC